>CM035430.1:96012365-96022365 GCA_020310875.1 Ceratopteris richardii
CTATTTGCCTATCTATCTATCTATCTATCTATCTATCTGTCTGTCTATCTGTCTATCTGCATGTCTGTCTGTCTGTTGTCTATCTGTCTGTCTGTCTGTTTGTCTGTGTGTGTGTGTGTCTGTCTATCTATCTATCTATCTATCTATCTATCTATCTATCTATCTATCTATCTATCTATCTATCTATCTATCTATCTATCTATCTGTTAAACATTGTTCTAACTGTCAGAAGTGCGTTTAAACGTTTATTGGGTTCTTGGGAGTGGTAGGGGTCTGTTAGACAGAGGCCCTATACTTGGTTCCCAAACTAACCATTTCCATACAACAATATACGGATGCACAGAACTCTATTAAGACTCTGTTACGCTTAGGAGCCTTACAGTTCTCGATCAAAATCCGTCCAGAGTGTACCGAAAACACTAAATTGCTACACTGTTCTGCACATAAACTTACTGAAATACCAGAGATAATAGCAGTATTTCAACCTTTACCGAATAGGTACAAACAATCAGACAACATCGAAGATACAGAGAACTCAGTAGTTCCAGACACACAGTGCTGAAGATTCAGTATGCAACTTAGGAAGACCCTTACTGTAGCTTAATCTTTGCCGTATGAAGATAGACCTCAATACTGAAGACAACACAATACAGATCCAAATCCCAGAAACACTACCACAGCTACACAGACTCACCAAACAACTAGTAGAACATTCCAAGAAAGAGTAACATCGCGATACGCGTAATTAACACAACAATCGCAATAGAGACTCGCAAACGATTCGCTCAGACAACAGTCTGGCGATCTGCTGGATGTCGAGGAAACTCACAATAGACAGGTATCGACAGATAACAAAACAGAAACAAGAACAATATACTCAGGATTGCTCAACAAACAACACAGTAACGTTTACTCAATCACCCAGACAGACAGTCTGGTGAATCCCACGAACCTCACTCTGTGTCTCTTTTTCATTGCTTTATATAAATATTACAAAGTGTCTGCGTAACAACCTTTCGCGCATGCGAAAAAAGATTCAGTTATACAACTTCCAATCCGGCGGCCGATAACACTGGCACGCACGGTGGACTCGAACCCGCAGGTTTTACAAAATTACTGTTCTTCTATAATGTCTTCTAAATACATGTTTCTGGCTAATCTAAAGGTTCGGGCGATTTTCTTTTTCAAAGTTTCTAACATCTGTTTGAGAGTATCGGGTTCTACTAATTGTGCATCTACTCTTACAGAACTTAATGCAATAGCTTCGGTCAGCAAAATTTCTGCTTGCGTTTGCAGAAAAGCTTCTTGTAAGTAGAAATCGTTCGATAAGGCTCCATCTCTGGATACTTTCATTTATGCCACTTGTTTCTCCATCTTGATTATTCTTTCTTTCTGATTATCGAGCTGGTTGTCCTTTCTGTCGATCTGTTGATTTTGGAACTGGATTGTGTTGGAGTAGGCATCTCTTTCTCTGCGAAGATCTGAGATTACTTTTTGCAGTTGAGCTTCTACGGTCAATTTTCGTTTTAGGATACTGTTTACGTTTGATAAATCTATTTTACATCTTTGAAGTTCTTCAAGTGTTTTCAAAGCCAAATCGTGTTGTTCTTGGCCTCGTTGTACCACTTCATCTAACGTCTGTCTTGTTTCTTCCAATAGATTCCCTAAGGAGATTCTTGCATCTTCTTTATCCTGTATTTCTTGCTTTAACTGAATGACTTCGGCATTTGCATCTTTTAATAATTCGTCTTTCTGTCTGATCTCTGTCAATGCTGCATCTCTCTGTGCTGTAACTTCTACCTGTTCAGCCAGTCGGACTTGTAACTCCTTCAACTGTTCTTGTAATGCTTGATTTTTGGCTTTGGCTACTAACAATTCTTCTTGTAGAGGACTAATGTCGGCCTCCAGTACATCTACTTTATGTTGAAATTCATTGCGAATATCCTCTGTTACTTGCTTCATTTGCGCAGGTAGTTGTTGTGATAAGTTGATCAGCAGTTGACCCATTGATGCTAACTCAGAAAATACGGGTATGGAGGGGAGTGGAAGATGATGACGAGGTTGGGATGAGGATGTGGTGAGTAGCTGCTAGGAGTTCGATGGAGAGTAATTTGGGGATGAGGAAGAAGAAGCAGTGGGTTCTTCGGGATGAATGGGTGGAGCAGGGATAATCAGGTTGAGTGGGGGCTCCAGTGGGGGAGTGGGAAGAACAACGTTAGATTGTGTTACCTTATCTGTGGTTTGTTGAGTAGTGTCGACGGTGTTGGTAGCTGTGGACTCGACTGCTTTCAGTTGCTCTTCGAAAACTTCTTTAATGACATGTTCTGCCCCCTCTTGTTGTTCCTGCTCAGATTGCTGCCGGGATGCTTCTTGTGACGAGCTTGTGTCAGAGTCGGTGTGATCCTCCTGTTCTTGTTGATCTTCTGACGAAGACTGTGCTGATGATTCATGCTGCATGGATGTTGCGGTGTCATGCAAGGTTTCTTCGTCCTATTTTTCTTCTTCTTTGTCATCTTCTTTATTTCCTTCGTCTAAACCTTGTGCTTCACTTTCAGATGAACTGATTATAATTCTTTTCGGGCGGAAGAGTTGATTGAGTTCCTCTTCGTCTTCTTCATCATCTTCCAATAATTGGGCCGACTCTTCATGGTGCAGAACCGGGCCTCTGGGTGGTGGTTGTGCTGTAAGAATGGCCGGAAAAAGGAAAGATATGATGTGCGGCAGTCTGGACCTTGGCATTCCTCCCTTTTTTACCTGTTTGATGATGAAAACGCATTCTCTGTGAATGCGGTGGAAGAAGTATGATGCAAAATTTATAGGTTCCCGGGTAGCTAAGTCTATGGCGGAGTAGAAGGGACAAGATATTCCATATGTACGCTTTTGGAGATTGAGGATGGCTACTAAGAATTGTAGCGCGGATCTCTCAAGTTCAGGGCGGCAAAGAATGGTGTATTTGTTAGAGGAACTCCTAGGGAATAATCGATTCATGGTGGCAATCGGTAGATTTGGACCATTTTCCCGACCTTGCCGAGGGACTCGAAACGCATAAGCAAAGGCTTGGAAGGTGATTACGGTTCGGGAGGGTAGGGATGTGATAGCCCAACTTTGCTCGTTGGCAGGAGTGGTAGCGATGGCTGCGATTATTTGGGCAAAGAACGGGTGGGATTCCACTGAATGCCAAGGCAGTTCAGCGAAATTGGATAACCCACGGATGCGCAGGAACTCTCCTACATCGGCAGGGAGTCCATCACGGAAAGCGGCATAGTTTGCCAGAGCTTCCATGGCGCACACAGAGAACGCAAGCACAAGACACAAAGCACAGGGTTTACACAATCACACACAACACGCAAATACAATAGCGATTTTCGGCGAAACGGAGAAGGTTAAGTAGATGCGCTGTAGTGGAGAGCAATCAAAATCACTAATCATCATGCGACGTTGAGATGATAACTTCTTAACTTCGGTGTGCATGTATGAGCAGCTGGAAAGGGCAGGGAGGTTGTTCACATAATTAGGTATCCAAACGCGGATATTTATAGACTTATATTGTTTTATTAAGCACACAAAATTAAAAGAAAAGAAAAGGAAATGCAAAAATGCACGGCCAATCCGTGGAACGTTCAGTGTGGATCGGATGCTTTTTGATACGGCCGTAGCTTTGATCCATTTATCACCTTTGGAAGAGGAATTCCGGTCAAAGTAATCAACCGAAAAGTGGTTGGGCCCACCTTTTCAGAAATCCAGTAGGGACCAAACCATCGTAACTTGAATTTGCCAGCAGAAACCGAAAAGTAATCAACCGAAAAGTGGTTGGGCCCACCTTTTCAGAAATCCAGTAGGGACCAAACCATCGTAACTTGAATTCGACTTGGCATTGTAGAAGAGTACAAGTTGTCCCACCGTAAAAACTGGAGTCTTAAGATATCGATCATATGTTTGAGCTTGTCTTAATTGAACTTCTTGAATAGTCAAAAAACTTGTCCATCGATGCTCATCCAGTTCTCTGAGTGTATCTAGCCGAAATGATAAAGAATCTTCTGGTATCAATTTCTGAGTGAGAGCTACGCGTAGACTTGGCACAATAATTTCCATGGGTGCTATGGCTTCCAATCCATAAGCCAATTTGAAGGGGGTTAATCCTATTGCTGCTTTATATGTAGTCCGGTACACCCATAATACTGCAGGTAACAGTTGATCCCATCTTTCCGGTGCTTCCAGAATCAGTTTTCGAAGCATATTCAATAGGGTCTTGTTCGTACTCTCAGCCAAACCATTTGCACGAGGATAATATGGTGAAATGAATTTGTGCATGATCTGAAAAGAATGTGTAAGTACTTTTATTAAATTGTTGACAAAATGAGTACCTTGATCTGTAACAAGCTCTAGAGGTAAGCCAAAACGCGGAAAGACATCTTTCATTAGACACTTTGCCACCGAAACAACTATGGCAGAACTTAAAGCCCATGCTTCTGCCCATCTGGTAGCATAGTCTGTACATGTTAGAATATAACGATTGTTACTGAGTATGGTCGGAGGTGTAATAGGTCCAATAAAATCTAGAACCCACTTCTGAAAAGGTTCCAATGGCAAGATAGGTTGTAGAGGGAAAAAATGACACTGTAAGGGATGTCCAGACCTCTGACAATTATCACATTTTTTGACAAACTGCAAAACATCAGGTACATAGTAGGCCACCAAAGCCCACTCAGCAGAATTTTCCGGTGTGTTAAATCTGCAGCAAAATGTCCACTAGATGGACTTGAATGAGCCAACATAATGACTGAATTAACTTCGTGTGGAGGAATACAACGAAGTAACATTCCAGTGTGATCCATATAGTATAATTCTCCAGCAATTAACCAAAATTTGCGACTGTATACTGCAATCTTCCTACGCATTGCAGGAGATGTTGTAGAAGGAAGGCATCCATCAGTAAGAAAAGTCAATATCTGATCATAATATGTAGATGGCATAGGTGGGTCTGCAATTTCATCATTGGTTGGTTCAGAAACATAAATCGCTGGCGTTGTGTCATCTACACCGACCGGAGCTTCACCGGAATCTAAGCGAGAAAGGAAATCTGCTAAGGCATGTGAACTGCCTGGCCGATGAATAACTTCGTAATCAAATTCTTGTAAAAGCAGAACCCATCGCGCTAATCGACCACCTAACTGCTGTTGCCGAACCAGATAAACAAGTGCAGCATGATCTACATGAAAAGTAAATTTGCGGCCAAGTAAATAATGCCTAAATTTCTTGACAGAGTATACTAAACCCAGACATTCCCTTTCAGTTACAGAGTAATTCTTCTCAGCAGGGGCAAGCCTTCGACTTGCATAGTACACTGGCCAAAACCACTTATCGGTTTGTTGCATTAGAACACTGCCAATTGCTATATCTGAAGCATCAACAAATACATGAAATGGGCGATCCCAGTCAAGAGGCTGTAAGATTGGAACCTGTGTTAGTAATCCCTTTAGACGATCAAAAGCAATTTGACATTCCTGAGTCCACTCAAATTGTTGAAGAGTCTTGGTTATTAGCCGGTTCAGTGGTATCGCCAAATGAGCAAGCCATCGTAAGTGTCGACCATGCCATCTTACTTGGCCCATGAAATGCATTACTTCCTTAGGTGTAGTGGGTACAGGTGCTTCTAACACAGCTGTAATTTTATCTGGATCCACCTGTATACCTTGTGCAGATACAATGTGGCCAAGTAGCTTTCCATATGAAACCGCAAACACAGATTTATTTGGGTTCAAACAGAGTCTGTATTCTCTGCACTTCTCAAAGCAGCACCATAAATGGAACAAGTGTGCTACCATCTTACCGAATAACGAAAAATCATCAAGATAAACTTGCATAAACGAGGTAAGGTAAGGGGAGAATATTTCCTGCATACACCTCTGGAAAGTACTTGGGGCATTTCTTAACCCAAACCACATAACAGTACAGGCAAATACACCCCAATTGGTAATAAAAGCGATCTTTGGTATATCCTGTTCAACCATTCTAACTTGATTATACCCACCGTATCCATCTAGGAATGAATACATTTCGTGTCCTGCTACTCTGTCAAGCATCGTGTCAAGAAAAGGTAGTGGAAATGGATCAGGCACCGTAGCTGCGTTCAGTTTTCGGTAATCCACACAAATTCGCAGTTTCTTATTCTTTTTAGGAACAATAACAATTGGTGAGATCCATTCAGCATGCTCTACTGGTACAATGAATCCGACTTTGAGTAGCCGATCAAGCTCTACCTCTACCTGTGATGCATAGTTCGGATTCATTCGGTAGCTGGGTTGCTTGATTGGTTTTGCTTCCAGCTTCAGCATGACCCTCTGTTGATAGATGCGCGGGTCCAGACCTTTCATATCTTTGTAATCCCATGCAAAGACGTCAGAGAACTCTCGGAGTAGCTGGATTAAGTCTGCTTGAAATACTTCCGGTAGGCTTTCCCTTATCTTGACAGGACGCGGATGGTCCTCATCTCCTAAATTATAAGTGATCAACTGATCTTCTGGAACATAGAATTGTCGGGACTTCTCTGCATCATCAGTTGGCTTAAAAAATTGTTGTAGATCAGCGTCATCTATAGCAGTGGTATCTTCTTTCTTAGCTTCTTCTGTTACAGGCATCACCGTACAAACTGTGGGATTCCAATTATCTACAACAGATTGTAGATCAACAGTTCTCTAGGGAGATCAAGTCAATATTACTCTTTAAAAACTCTTCTTCTTCATCATCTGATAGACCATCTAACATATGAACTGGTTCTGCAAAATACGGTCTAGCATGTAATTTGCAAGGCTGTATAGCATCTAATTTTACAACATATTTACGATTATTGTCTTTGAAAGTGAGTTCCTGTGCAGACCAATCTTGTATAACCTTAGCTTGCTTCAGCCAAGGACGGCCAAAAAGAAGATTATAATCAAGGATGGATTCCGGTAATTCTAGGACGACAAAGGTTATCTTAAATGTGGTACCCTGCAAAGTTATTGGTACATTTCGCACAAGTCCTACTGGATGGACTCTTGACTGGTCAGCCATTCTGACAAAGAACTGAACTGGTTCGATTTCGGTCCATCCTAACTTCTTACACAGTGCAGCAGTAGCAATGTTGACACCAGATCCTCCATCAATTAGTACCTGTGTAATTTTATGATTTTTATACCATACCGTAATTAAGGGAACCGAATGATCGACCGTAGAATCAGGTTCCGGTTGCACTGTCGCTGTTGCTGGAATGCAAGAAGGTACAGGACTGAACTGTTGTTGGAATTGTTGCCGAACTCCTGGTACTAGTGCAAGTAATTGTCCAAGAGGAAGAGTAATGAACGCTTTAGATAAAATTTCCCAGGCCTTATGTGATTGAATTGTGTTTTCCACAGATTCTGAAGTGTTGGAACATCAAGCTTACACTATGCTTGAGGTGGATTTGATCTACATCAAAGGCTATTGCGTCGAAAGAATATCCGTTGGAGAGTTCTTTTTCATATGCTCATTTATTGTATTTTTTGAGAATATTTTGATGGCTCATTTACCGTTGTAAAAGCCTTGAGTTGTACACATGTAAAGGTACAAATATAGGGCCAAAATCCCACGAAATTTTGGTGGTTGAAGTTGCATTCAATCAAGCAATCAATCACCTAAAAGTAGATCAATCAAGATCTTCACTTTTCCTAGATTGTAGGGAAGTGAATTGATTCCCTCCAACAACCATTCCCACCTTCATTTGAATTCAAATTCAAGTTGTAAAAGTCGTGGAAAACTCCTAGAGGCTATATAAGGAGTTGAAATCACTTGTACATTACATGGAAGCAATATACATACACTTGTGACCATCATTGTCTTGCTCCTTCAATTTCTGCATCATCTTCTTCGCCAACAGTAATCTTGCAGAGGCTGCTGCTCTCTCCTCAGAGCTCCAAATTGAGTGCAAGAGGACTCATTGGAAAGGTATCAGTGTCTAGTTTATGCCTGTAAATTTTCAAAGCATTTAGTTCAGCAGATTTGGAGAAATCTCAGTTTTTCTGCCTCGGGGTCAATCTCTGCGTATTCCTGAAAAATAGGAAGTACCACCGGTGAATGTCGCATTCATTCCTATAGCATATTTTGCTTATTCCTTATACTTTTGTGCATTCCATACACTCAACCCTATGTGTATCACTCCCATAAAAGGATTTTTTCTAATTGTAATCACGCTGGTCGCTATGGGCATTTGAAGTTCATTGTCTCTTCCATAGATAGTAAGTTTTTTGAGCTAGTCAACCCGCGAACCTATCTGTTTTGTATCGACTCATTCTCCTTGATGCTCCAAGGTACATAGTGTGTTTCTTTGCACTTATAGCATGCCTATAAGGTCTATTTGAGTCTCCAAAAGCTCAAGGGCTGGTCTTGTGCCGGTTGGCTTGACCAAACTTCATCGCTTCGAAACGCACTTTTCTACCTTCGACAAGCTTCTCCAAGTTCTTTCATGAAGATGATGCACCGGCTGAAGATGATGTTCCTGCTGAAGATGATGTGCCTGCTACTGAATTAGAATCTTGTTTTTGTGTTCCTTCCTTGGTTAGCGGAGCCTAGGTCACCGGAATAGGATCTGGAAACACTAGGTTCGGCGGTGGTCCATTGAGTGGCCTTAGCATACATCCTTTGTTGTTCACGTATGCCTGGTTCAAATACTTCTGCTGCTGGTTGCAGTTGCTTACCGGATCGGGTCTGAATTACTGCAGCTTGCATTTCTACTAGTGTGATTTGTACCATATTAGTCATTGGGTTTTGACGTTCTTTCTTCCTTTGATCATACTCAGTTGCATCCTTATAAAATCTTCTAATGTGACCAAATTCACCACAAAAATGACAGCGCGGTGGTGGCAAATTGGGATTTTCCTATGCTGGTCCGGCCTGCTAGCGGTTTGCATTGTAGTTATTATTTCTCTGTCCTCTGTAATTTCGATAACCTTGTTGCTGGTTGTTTCTCATTTGCGGAGGTACATAGTGATTGGCTGGCTGTCTGGTTCCTGTATAATTGCATTCACTGTTGCGGTTCCCTGCACTTTGGCATTGTATGCACAGTTTTTGGTGGTATGTCCGATCGTGTTGCAGATAGCGCAAAACAACTGATTAAGTGCACAAGTGGCACTAGTGTGCCCTGAATTCTTGCATGTGCAGAACATCTGTCTGGTCGGATCTTTTGGAACATTTTTATTTGCTTTTAACCATTCCAGGTCTTCTATGAATCCTCCAACCTTGTTCTCAAGCTGCAAAGCCATTGCAATCACCGCATCTAGTGTCATAGCTCCTACACAGCGTATGATCATAATTTGTTTAAGTTGCGGAGTCAATCCATTGATAAACCATTGAGTGATAACGTCATCCGGCAGGTTAGCATGTGCTGGTGGTAATTGCCTCAAATGAGTTCTGAATAGGGTGGCATATTCCTGTACTGTTTGATTTATCTTCTGTCTATTGTTTTGCACGTAGTCAAAAATTTTGGCTGGATTCTTCTTTAGCCTAAATCTCTTCAAAAATGCATCCCTTACTGCTTCATAGGTTCCGAAGTGGTTAATATCATATTCTGTAAGCCATCTGGCTGCTTCATTAACCAAGGTAGACTAGAAGACAATAGCTTTATACGCCGGATCAGGTGGATGATTGAGCACTGCGTAACTTATCTCAAATGTGTGTACATGAGCATCTGGGTCATCTCCTAGAAATCCACCAAATTTAGTGTACGTTACTCCTGTTGGAGGAGGCCTGGGTGGACATTAATGTTGCTGTGGCTGCTGCTGTTGCGGTTGTTGTTGTTGTTGTTGTTGTTGTTGTTGTTGTTGTTGTTGTTGTTGTTGTTGCCCACTCATCGTGCTGGTGTTTGTATTGCGACTACACTCTGTATCCCGAGGCAGAATATCTGAATCATCGGAAGCTGTATCGTCGGCCTGTGCTCCTTCTAGTATGATAATATGGTTCAGTATGTTTCGGATTTCAGCTTCAAACA